>JAPDNY010000005.1:98917237-98935767 GCA_029375565.1 Gekko gecko | reverse complement strand
TGTTGTTGTTGTTCAGTCGCACAGTCGAGTCCGACTCTTTGCGACCCCATGGACCAGTTTACGCCAGGCCCTCCTGTCTTCCGCTGTCTGCTGAAGTTTGCTCAATTTCATGTTCGTTGCATCGATGACACTGTCTAACCATCTCATCCTTTGCCGTCCCCTTCTTCTTTGACCTTCAATCTTTCCCAGCATCAGGGTCTTCTCCAGTGAATGCTCCCTTCTCATTTGGTGGCCAAAGTATTTGAGCTTCAGCTTCAGTATCTGGCCTTCCAGGGAACAGTCAGGGTTGATTTCTTTTAGGATTGACTGATTTGATCTCCTGGCAGTCCAAGGGACTCTCAAGAGTCTTCTCCAGCACCATAGTTCAAAAGAATCTATTCTTCGGCGCTCGGCCTTCCTTATAGTCCAACTCTCGCAGCCATACATTACTACGGGGAATACCATTGCTTTGACCATGCGGACTTTTGTTGGCAAGGTGACGTCTCTGCTTTTTATTATGCTGTTTAGGTTTGCCATCGCTTTCCTCCCAAGGAGCAGGCGTCTTTTAATTTCATGGCTGCAGTCACCATCTGCAGTGATCTGGGATCCTAGGAACGTGAAGTCTGTCACTACTTCTACGACTTCTCCTTCTATTTGCCAAGGAGTGATGGGGCCAGATGCCATGATCTTAGTTTTTTTGATGTTGAGCTTCAAGCCCACTTTTGCGCTCTCCTCTTTCACCCTAAGCAAGAGGCTCTTTAGGTTCTCTTCACTTTCTGCCATCAGAGTGGTATCATCTGCATATCTGAGGTTATTGATCTTTTCCCCAGCAATCTTAACTCCGGCTTGTGATTCATCCAGGCCAGCATTTCGCATGATGTACTCTGCATATAAGTTAAATAAGCAAGGTGACAATATACATCCTTGCCGTACTCCTTTCCCTATGCTAAACCAATCAGTTGTTCCATATCCGGTTCTAACTGTTGCTTCTTGACCCTTATACAGGTTTCTCAGAAGACATGTGAGGTGGTCCGGTACTCCCATCTCTTTAAGAACCTGCCATAATTTATTGTGATCCACACAATCAAAGGCTTTAGCATAGTCAATGAAGCAGAAGTAGATGTTTTTCTGGTACTCTCTTGCTTTCTCCATAATCCAGCGAATGTTGGCAATTTGATCTCTAGTTCCTCTACCTCTTCGAAACCCAGCTTGTACTTCTGGCAGTTCTCTATCCACGTACTGTTGGAGCCTAGCCTGTAGGATTTTGAGCATGACCTTGCTAGCATGTGAAATGAGTGCAATTGTGCGATAGTTTGAACACTCCTTGACATTGCCCTTCTTTGGGATTGGAATGTACACTGACCTTTTCCAATCCTGTGGCCACTGTTGTGTTTTCCAAATTTGTTGGCAAATTGAGTGCAGCACTTTAACAGCATCTTCTTTTAAGACTTTGAATAACTCAGCTGGGATACCATCACCTCCACTAGCTTTGTTGTTAGTAATGCTTTCTAAGGCCCATTTAACTTCGCTTTCCAGGATGTCTGGCTCGAGGTCAGTGATTATACCATCGTGGTTGTCAAGGACATCGAGGTCCTTCTTGTACAGTTCTTCTGTGTATTCTTGCCATCTTTTCCTAATCTCTTCTGCTTCTGTTAGGTCCCTACCATTATTGTCCTTTATCATGGCCAGCTTTGCATGGAACGTTCCCTTGATTTCTCCAATTTTCTTGAAGAGATCTCTAGTCCTTCCCAATCTATTGTTTTCCTCTATTACTTTGCATTGTTCATTCAGGAAAGCCTCCTTATCTCTCCTAGCTGTTCTCTGGAAATCTGCATTCAGTTGGGCAAATTTTTCCTTTTCACCGTTGCCTTTAGCTTTCCTTCTTTCCTCTGCTATGTGTAAAGCCTCATCAGACAGCCACTTTGCTTTTTTGCATTTCTTTTTCTTTGGGATGGCGGTGATTGCTGCCTCCTTTACAATGTCACGGACCTCTGTCCATAGTTCTTCGGGCACTCTGTCTATCAAATCTAGTCCCCTAAACCTATTCTTCACCTCTACTGTATATTCAGCGGGGATGCGATCTAGGTCAAATCTGAATGGCCTTGTGTTTTTCCCAACTTTCTTCAATTTAAGTCTGAATTTCGCAATGAGTAGCTCATGATCTGAGCCACAGTCAGCTCCAGGTCTTGTTTTTACTGACTGGATAGAGCTTCTCCATCTTTGACTGCAAATTATATAGTCAATCTGATTTCGGTGTTGCCCATCTGGTGATGTCCATGTGTAGAGACGCCTCTTAGGTTGTTGGAAAAGGGTGTTCAGCTATGACCAGCGTGTTCTCTTGACAAAACTCTGTTAGCCTTTGCCCTGCTTCATTTTGTTCTCCAAGGCCAAACTTGTCTGTTATTCCGGTTATCTTTTGATTTCCTACTTTAGCATTCCAGTCCCCTATGATGATGAGGACATCATTTTTTGGTGTTAGTTCTATGAGCTGTTGTAGGTCTTCATAGAACTGGTCCACTTCAGCCTCTTCTGCAGCAGTGGTTGGGGCATAGACTTGGATTACTGTGATATTGAATGGTTTGCCTTGGAGCTGCTATAACACCTCTTAAAGGAAGGAAGGGCACCATTAACCTTCCTACCTATGTCTGCAAGTAATGAATAGGTAATGGGCATGATTCCCAAATTCCCTTTAGAAGTTAGAGAGCCTATCTATCTCTTACCATTTTAGGAAATAAGTATATACCAGACTATTGTGTTTACCTATGCAGGATGTTGTTGTGTCCATGGACCACCACTAGGGGTCTGCGGCCAGAATCTCCGAGCTTGGCTCCTAACACAATAGGGGCCAAGGATCCTAGTCCACCTTTTAGTCCACCAATAGGGAGTTTGGTGGGAGATTCAAACCCCCCAATAGGACTGTGGGTGTGTCTGGGGTGGGTGTATATAGTTGGCCGCTGCCGGCCAGTTCTTGTCTTGTGTGTGTATCCAATAAATCAGTATTATTCAGCATGTCATAGTCTGCCTCTCCATGCAGTGAACCTAGTACTTTTCATTGGCAACGAAGGTGGGATCCCGCTGAGTGAGCTGGACTGACGAGGCACCACAGGAGATCCAGTGCTGCTGCCACCTCTGCCGATGAGTAACAATGCCAGGCAAGCCGCTCCCCTGCCTCAACCAATCAGCACAATGGCTGTCACTCTGGGAACAGGGCTGGTCCCACTGTTTGACCAGTCCTATCCACATCAATAGGGAGCGTGGGTCACCGGACTCAAGTCCGTTCTGAAGAAAGGAAGAAAGGGCTCCTCCTCGGTTCATGTGGCCCCTCCATCAGTGACTTGGCTCAACATCTGCTGGCCCCAAAGACACTGGAAGAGGCTACGATCAAGGAGATCATGAAGGTGCTGTGAGACCACTTCATGATCCTCAGAGATGGTGTGTCACGTGGCTTTCCACCAATGGAACCAACAGGCCTGGAAGGTGACCACCAACTTCTTGGCAGAGCTCCATCACTTCGCCTCCGAGTGTGAGTTTGGGATGTGGTTAGAAACAGCTCTCCGAGACTGCTTCATCTGCAGTCTCCATGAGGAGAAGCTTCGGCGCTGTTTCATGGAGGCAGAGAAGTGCACCCTCTCTTCCACTCTCTCCACGGCCACTGCATGGGAGAGATTGCACCCATCGGCTGCCTCCACCCATCAGGTCGGGACCGGAGTAGGCGACCCTGACAATGAGGAAGTCCACCAGACCCAACAGCCACACTGGTGAAGGGAGCCCAGGCCTCCACCGCGGTTCCCCGAGGCAATGACTCCGCAAGACCGGAGTGTGCTAGCTGCAGCAACCCCCATAAGAGGAAGACATGCCGCCTCAGGGACGCGAAGTGCAGGAGCTGCAGACACTCAGGCCACATTGCACATGCATGCCGATCCAAGGGGGCTAGGGCCCCAAATTCACAGCCGCCTCAACGCTGCCGAGCCACTGCACACTACAAGGCCAATGCATCCATGGATGAACTGTACCTCCTCACAAGCCAGCTGTCAGTCCAGATACTACGCCCCCCAGCCAGGCGGCACCCCCCAAAATCCAGGTTAAGGTAGAGATTGAAGGGTCCCCCTGCCCCATGGAAGTCGACTCGGGTTGGTTGTGTCCATCATATCAGTGGAAATGCTTAACAGACTGTGTCCTAATGGGGGCCCCCGCTTGCGACCCTCGCACGTCAACCTGATGGACTTTCAAAGAAACCAGGTCCCAATTCAGCGTGTGGGGGGCTTTCCGAGTGTGGTACCAGGGCTTTGATGGGTACCTGGACTTAATCATGGTTGAAGGGAACCTGGTTAGCCTCCTGGGGCGAGTGCAGTTTGAGCTGTTGGGGATCACCGTTGAGGGAGTAAAGCATTGTACCCCATGGGACTTTAGTGATGTGTGTGGGGAATTTCCGGCCATTTTTGATGGGGCATTGGGATGTTACAAGGGCCCCCGGTGTCCCTGCAGCTGGACCCCAAGGTGACCCCCATTCGCATGAGATTCCACAGTGCCCCGTTAGCTCTGCAGCTGAAAATTGATGCAGAACTGGACCACCTAGTGGCACAGGGGGTCCTCAAACCAGTCTCCCATACGACTTGGGAGACCCCCATTGGGAGGCCATGCACCTCATGGACTCTCTGTTAAAAGGGATCCCTGGAGTGATGCCATTTTTGATGACATCCTGATTGGCACAGCCACCCCGGAGAATTTTGCCACCTGTCTCTGCGCGGTCCTTCGCCATTTCAATGAGACCAGGCTCAAGGTGAAGAGGGAGAAATGTCTTCTAGGAGTTCCCAAGGTGGACTTTTTGGGATTCACGGTCAACATGGACGACCTACACCCAGTGAGAGGCAAGGTCAAGGTGATCATGGAAGCCCCTCTACCCACATCGAAGGCTGAACTTCAGGCATTTCTCGGCCTCCCTCAACTTTTACCATGCCTTCCTCCCGCACAAGGCTGGACAAACATGTGCCTTGGTCCTGGGCCCCCCGCGAGATCGTAGCATTCCAGGAGGTCAAGGTGCTCCTGATCTCCAATGACATGCTGGCACATTTTGATGAGTCCCTGCCAGTGGTGCTCACCTGCAATGCTTCTCTTTATGGAATGGGTGCTGTTTTGGGCCACACACTTCTGGATTCCCATGGCCTACTACTCGAGGATGTTGTTGGCCGCCAAGAGGAACTATGCCAATGCCCTCAGCAGGCTGCCCCTTCTGGAAGTCAAGGCTGACCCGGCTCCAGCACATTGCGTCCTCCTCATCAAGAACCTTCCTGACCCACCCCTGCAGGCCGCTGATGTCGCCAGCTGCTCGGCCTGAGACCCTGTCATCTCTTGGGTTTTGGGTTGGGTGGTGAGGGGGTGGCCCATGACCCCCACAGGCCCAGAGTTTACAGCCTTCACAACCCGAAAAGACGAACTGTCGGCACACAAGGGGTGCCTTCTCTGGGGAGACAGAGTCGTCCCCCCAATGCCCTGAGATAATACGTCCTCACTGTGCTACACGAGGCCCACCTGGGAATTGTCTGGATGAAGGCCCTGGCTAGGAGTTATGTCTGGTGGCCAGGAATCAACGGAGATGTTGAAGCCTGGGTGTGGAGATGCCAAACCTGTCAGGCGATGCACCCAAATCTGCCTAGCGCCCCTACCCAGTCTTGGGAGTCAACCCACAAGCCATGGTCATGGCTGCACATTGACTTTGCCGGCCCTTTCAAATGGCTGCTCTTCTTAGTCACTGTGGACTCATACTCCAAATGGTTGGAGATCAGCCCCATCTCCACAACATCCATGAAAGCCGTCATCTGTGCGCTGGGCTGGATATTTGCGACACATGGATTGCCAGACACCATCGTCTCCAACAATGGGGCGGCTTTCATGTCAGAGGACTTCCAGGAGTTCCTCCCGGAGAAACCTAATCTGGCAAGTAAGGTTTGCTCCTTTCCACCTAGCCACCAATGGACAGGCAGGAGTGAATGGTGAGAACAGCCAAAGAAGCCCTCTGCCAGATCACAGATGGGGATTGGGAATTCCAGTTGATCCGCTTCCTCCTGACCCAATGGATGACTCCCAACCCTGTCACCGGCCGATGTCCAGCCGAGCTCCTTATGGGTCAGCGGCCCACCATTCTGTTGGACCGGTTACATCCCAACTAGGAGCTGGAGTCGAGAAAGCTTACCAAGCAAAGGGAAGCCCCCGGGGGTTCTTTCCAGAAGACCCTGTCTTCATTAGGAACTTCAGAAAGGGGCCCTCATGGCTAGCAGGCAGAGTCATCCAACTGATGGGTCGAGTTTCATACAAGGTGTCCATGAAGGATGGCCAGCTCTTAAGGAAGTATGTGGACCAGCTAAGATGGTGCCAACTTCCGCTGGGAGACGAGGGGCCAGGGAGGCTGGAGGAGCTTGACAACACAACCCCCACCACAGGAGAGAGGGAACAGCCGCCTCCATCTGTCAAGACACCACGAGAAGTTGTGCCACCCACCACACCAGAGCCAGAGGAAGAGTCCCCGCCGACATCACTCAAGCACCCAGGCGGCGGAGGACCCAGCACTGATCCAGGATGCCCCCATTCCGGCACCCCAGCATTCCTTACAAGAATGTTGACCACCAGCTTACTTGCAGGACTATGTTACATAAGCTGGGTTTGAACTATGGGGGGAGGGTGTTGTGTCCATGGACTGCCACTAGGGGTCTGCGGCCGGAGTCCCCAAGCTTGGCTCTTAACACAATAGGGACCAAGGATCCTAGTCCACCTTTTAGTCCACCAATAGGGAGTCTGGTGGGAGATTCAAACCCCCCAATAGGACTGTGGGTGTGTCTGTGGTGGGTGTATATAGTTGGCTGCTGCCAGCCAGTTCTTGTCTTGTGTGTGCATCTGATAAACCAGTATTGTTCAGCATGTCATAGTCTGCCTCTCCATGCAGTGAACCCAGTACTTTTCAGATGTGTTTTTAATTGTCTTATTAAACTTCTTTTCATCTTAATTGCTGTCGATCTGATCTCTGTGAACCATGTTAAGCCCCATTTGATCCATAATTACTAGGAAAAGAAAAGGAGAGAGAAAGACCCAAAAGCCATGCTAAGAGACTAAAAGAGAGCAGAGCCTGAGTGCAAACTCTCTTAGAATTGGTTCGCTGGTGGTAGTGCAACACTGAGGAAGAAACGAAATGGAGAAAGAGGAGTTTTCCATGTTGTGAGTCTTGAGTCAGGAGACCCGGGCTAGCTGAGTAACTTCCTCATTCACTTGAAAGGCCTGTCTCACCATACACACTATCAGGTGTGGCTCTCAGACTGTCAAAGTAGGGGACAACTTCATAGCTGAATCCTCCAGCCAGGTTTCTTCCACCCTATAATTTGGACTAAAATCATCTATTTCCCATATTGCAGCCCTATCAAACTGGATTCACAAACCTACTAATGGCCAGGGTAGAGTAGAAGTAATAGTGCCTGGCTAGGACCTTAGGAAAAGATGGCAAGAATACACAGAAGAACTATACAAGAAGGACCTCAATGTCCTTGACAGCCATGACCTAGATCACATCCCCACTGAATACACAGTAGAGGTGAAAAATAAGTTTAAGGGACTAGATTTGATAGACAGAGTGCCTGAAGAACTATGGACATTGTACATATTGTACATTCGTACATTGTACAGGAGGCAGCAATCACCGCCATCCCAAAGAAAAAGAAATTCAAGAAAGCAAAGTGGCTGTCTGATGAGGCTTTACAAATAGCAGAGGAAAGGAGGAAAGCAAAAGGCAAAGGTGAAAAGGAAAGATTTTCCAACTGAATGCAGATCTCCAGAGAACAGCAAGGAGAGATAAGGAGGCTTTCCTGAATGAATAATGCAAAATAATAGAGGAAAACAATAGATTGGGAAGGACTAGAGATCTCTTCAAGAAAATCAGAGAAATCAAGGGAATGTTCCATGCAAAACTGGCCATGATAAAGGGCAAAAACAGTAAGGACCTAACAGAAGCAGCAGAGATTAGGAAAAGATGGCAAGAATACACAGAAGAACTATACAAGAAGGACCTCAATGTCCTTGACAACCACGGCAGTATAATCACTGACCTCGAGCCAGACATCCTGGAATGTGAAGTTAAATGGGCCTTAGAAAGCATTACTAACAACAAAGCTAGTGGAGGTGATGGTATCCCAGCTGAACTATTCAAAGTCTTAAAAGAAGATGCTATTAAAGTGTTGCACTCAATTTGCCAACAAATTTGGAAAACACAACAGTGGCCACAGGATTGGAAAAGGTCAGTATACATTCCAATCCCAAAGAAGGGCAATGCCAAGGAATGTTCAAACTATCGCACAATTGCACTCATTTCACATGCTAGCAAGGTCATGCTAAAGATCCTGCAAGCTAGGCTCCAACAGTACATGGATAGAGAACTGCCAGAAGTACAAGCTTGGTTTCAAAGAGGTAGAGAAACTAGAGATCAAATTGCCAACATTTGCTGGATTATGAAAAAAGCAAGAGAGTACCAGAAAAACATCTACTTCTGCTTCATTGACTATGCCAAAGCCTTTGATTGTGTGAATCACAACAAACTATGGCAGGTTCTTAAAGAGATGGGAGTACCAGACCACCTCACTTGTCTCCTGAGAAACATGTATAAGGGTCAAGAAGCAACAGTTAGAACCAGATATGGAACAATTGATTGGTTTAGAATAGGAAAAGGAGGATGACAAGAATGGATATTGTCACCTTGCTTATCTAATTTATATGCAGAGTACATCATGCGAAATGCTGGCCTGGATGAATCACAAGCTGGAGTTAAGATTGCTGGGGAAAAGAGCAATAACCTCATATATGCAGACGATACCACTCTGATGGCAGAAAGTGAAGAGGACCTAAAGAGCCTGTTGCTCAGGGTGAAAGAGGAGAGCGCAAAGAGAGGCTTGAAGCTCAACATAAAAAAAACTAAGTCATGGCATCCAGCCCCATGACTCCTTGGCAAATAGAAGGGGAAGTCGTAGAAGTAGTGACAGACTTCACGTTCCTGGGATCTCAGATCACTGCAGATGGTGACTGCAGCCATGAAATTAAAAGACACCTGCTCCTTGGGAGGAAAGCAATGGCAAACCTAAGCAGCATGATAAAAAGCAGAGACATCACCCTGCCAACAAAAGTCTGCATGGTCAAAGCAATGGTATTCCCAGTAGTAATGTATGGCTGCGAGAGTTGGACTATAAGGAAGGCTGAGCGCCGAAGAAGAGATTCTTTTGAACTATGGTGCTGGAGAAGACTCTTGAGAGTCCCTTGGACTGCAAGGAGATCAAATCATTCAGTCCTAAAAGAAATCAACCCTGACTGTTCCCTGGAAGACCAGATCCTGAAGTTGAAGCTCAAATACTTTGGCCACCAAATGAGAAGGGAGCACTCACTGGAGAAGACCCTGATGCTGGGAAAGATTGAAGGTCAAAGAAGAAGGGGACGGCAAAGGATGAGACGGTTAGACAGTGTCATCAATGCAACAAACATGAAATTGAGCAAGCTTCAGAGGACAGCGGAAGACAGGAGGGCCTGGCATGATCTGGTCCATGGGGTCGCGAAGAGTCGGACTTGACTGTGCGACTGAACAACAACAAAGGACCTTAGTAACACAGGTTCAAATCCTCACTCTGCTATGAAATTCACTGGGTCACTCTCTCTCAGTCTTAGCCTACTTCACAGGGTTGTTGAGAAGATAAAATGGAGGAGGAAATAACTGTGTCTGCTGTCTTGAGTTCCTTGGAAAAAGAACAGAATAAATACATATTAATTAAATAAATAGCAACTATGGAATGAAAGCCATCATGTGGGGTAATGTACTGCAGACTAGAAGGTATTGCTGCTCCATCAGTATTGAATGAGATGTTACCCTAATAGAAAGATATCCTTGAAAGGCTTATATTGTCTTACTAGAAAAAAGATTGCTGCAATGCTAACCATTTTTCGGCTCCTTCAAAACACCTCTTTTTGCACTACCTACATGTGCTGACTGATGATTGGTCTAGGTAGGAAGAAGACATGTATCGGCATGGATCATCCCTCTTTCAGAACACTCTTCACATCCTAAATCTTAGGTCTTCAGAGGCTTTAGCTCATGATGCTTCTCCCTTGTTCCTCAGTTCCACCCCATACATGTAACCCTTAAACTTAGCTTGCTTGTGTGGAGAATAAGAAGTGTTTTCTTCATGTACAAAGTCAGATTGCTTACACAGCTATGAAATGAGACTGACATCCCAGTTTTCTGCTGTGCAGAAGTCAAAGAATGACATAACTATGTTGCAGAAAGGTATGGGGAGGCAAGAGAACCTGGGATCCTAAGAGATGTCCATCTCCCTCCAAGGAGCTGGTGATGTATAGGGTGGCCAGCTCTGGAGATTTTGAGGGTGGAGCCTGAGGAGGGTGGGATTTGTGGAGGGAATGCACCTTAGCAGGGTATAATGCCACACAGTCCACCTTCCAGTGTCCATTTTCTTCAGGTGAATTGATACCTGTTGCCTGGATATCAGGAGATCTCTAGCCACCATCCGGAGGCTGGCAACCCTAGATTTGAGACATCAAAAAGCTTTGGGCTTTGTGTTCACAAGGTTCCCATCAACAACTTTAGCCAACAACTTTAGCCATACTTTATAAAGACTGATTATACAGTGTCATTGGTGATAAGTACAGTTTTTTCAAAGCTCAAGGGCTAGTACCACAATTCAAGTTGTTACAGTGCTAGCAACAGTGATGATACTCTATAACAGTGCTCTTTATTACTTTTATGGACAATTTTTTAAAATTTTGCTAACTTTGTCAAATCTGCATCCCTAATTTACAGAGACTCCTTATCCTGGAACCTATTTCCTAGTGGGGAAAAGTGGCATTGATCTATCTTAAGTAGAAATAGTCATCCTTTTCTTAGAAGAAGCCAACTGCTGGAGAGAGAGAGAGAGAGAGAGAGAGAGAGAGAGAGAGGAGAGAGAGAGAGAGAGAGAGGGAGAGAGAGAGAGAGAGAGAGAGAGAGAGAGAGAGAGAGAGAGAGAGAGAGAGAGAGAGGATGAACTGTCAATGAGAATTCTCCTAAGCATTCTCTTAATGAGGGACTGCAGCAGTGGACAAGTAAGGATAGGTTTCCCAAAGATGAGCTAGCAGATGAGAAGGGAAGGGTCACACCAGGGCATACTTCAGACGTTTTGATATGCTTCAGAAAGGCTTTTTAACTGTGGATCCTTATCTAAAGCAAATTACTGAACCCTTTGAAGGTTTGCCCATCATTACTCTCACGTCATTTTCTAAAATTATACTGCAGCCGTTGCTTTTGAGAACCAGTGGGTGCTGTAAATAGGTTTTCATCTGATTGGCAGAGGCCTAATTCATTCAAGACTCCCAACCTAACTCCAGTTCTGCCTTTCAGATCTCCAAAGAAGCTGTTAATTCCTGGTTTTTTCCGCCCTTTGACAGGAGGATTTTGACAAGAGCCTTTTGATATTCAAACCAAATACTTTTGTTTGTCAAAACCAGGTTGCATTCGTGCAATTAGTTTTGGTTTGTCTGTGTTTTTGACAAGCCTTCCCAAGTGATTTCTAAAGAGTGAAAGCCTTTTAGGATGAAATTCATGTTTTCAGCATGGACTTGGCAAAGGCAGATATATTGCTCTGGTACAAAAAGGCTGAAATTGCATTTCTTTGCTCTTGCACGCAGTATGGAAGCTTCTGCATCGGGGTCAGAAGAAATAATGTAGAACAGATTTATTCTTCCCCTCCTTTGGTTTTTAAACTCCCATTTGAAGCTCTGCATTTGGTTTTTATGATTCCATTCATTGGTTAAGGGGGTTGATTTATGTGTGCAGAGTACATACTAACTATTCCTGCAATTTTCCCTTGGAAATAAAAGAGGGAGGAGAGTGATCTGTTTGTTTTTATTTGGAAAATCCGATCCTACACTTTCAGTAATAGGAGCCTATTTCATTTCCTTGAATTGCTATGAATGAGCAATGTTATACCTGTGTAGAAGGTACAATATAATAATCCAGGCAGCCTGCTAGTTTTATAAAGCTTCATGTTAGTGCTAAGAACAATAAAACTGGCAGATCCTGCATTAATAGTGGGAGATGGCTGAGTCCTTATGGCTCTCGTGACAAAACTTTGACTAAATGATGCACAATAAATTGAAAAATTATTCTTTATGGTCATTGTCTGAGAGAGTTTCTGTGATGGCAGTGTAGAAGTAAGCTTACATTGCATATATTTGGCCAAACCGAAGCCATCTTGGCTCTTAATTTCAATACTTCTTGTTCGGTTTGCCCTTCATTTAGACATTATGGAGTCTAATGCTGCTAGTCCATGGATGTTCATGGTTGCACCCAGCAGGAAAGCTATGCATAATTTCCAGGAGTGGATAGATATACCAAATCTGACTTTTTGTATCCTTCTTGCATCTGCAGTGTCTAACTGGAACAATAAAAAGAAAGGCAAAGCTGTGGCAACATAATAAGGATTCTCTGCTTCCCAGTGACCACTGCCACAAATACAGAGGCATATGCAGTGGCAATGGAGTGAATGTCCACACAGCAGTTTTGGGCACACTTTCCCCAATTAGCCACCATTTTGACACTGGAGGGCTTTTTGAGGGCTTTATTTTTGAAACTGGTAATTGCTATATATAGTACTAGGAATAAGGCCCTTTGTGGGAATAAATATAACAAGCTCTAGAAAGAGATTCTAGGAGAGTGCCCCGGCCTTGGGCACTCAGCGTCAATTTACTGTGGCAACCTCAGCAGGGTATAATGACACAGAATCCACCATTTTCTCCAGAGGAACTGATCTCTGCTACCTCACCTGGACATTGGCAACAATGGTTCCCCAGGAGGAAATGGCTGGTTTGGAGGATAGAATCTATGGCATTGTACCTGTCTGAGGTCCCATCCCTCCTCAAACCCCACCGTCTCCAGGCTCCACCCTTCAAGTCTCCAGGAATTTCCCAACCTGGAGTTGGCAACCCTATCTCCTTCCCAGGCAAGCATCAGCCTGCCGTTATCTGCCCCTCCCTCTTCAGCTTTCCATCTTCCCCCCTACACCTGCAGCCTCTGAAGCCCTAACTGCTATGTCACATTGGCTGTCATAGGGGCGCCATCTCAGCAGAGTATAAGGACACAGAGTCCACCATTTTCTCCAGGGGAACTGATCTCTGCCATCTGGAGAGCAGTTGTAATTCTGAGTGATCTCCAGTCCTCACCTGGAGATTGGCAAAAGTGGATCCCCAGGAGGAAAACTAGTTTTTCTCTGCAATGGGGACCAAAGCAGCTTACATTCTCCTTTCCCCCTTTTGACTTGCACAACAACCCTGTTTTAGTGAGAGAACCAAGCTTGGTTACTTAGCAACAGGCACTGAGGGGAAAGTAGAGTGGCCAGCTCTAAGTAGGGAAATACCTGGAGATTTGGGGGGCAGATCCTGTGGAGTGCAGCGTTTGGGGAGGGGGAGGGCTCAGCAGGGTATAATGCCATAGGGTCTACCCTCCAAAGCAGCCATTTTCTCCAGGGGAACTGATCTCTGTCATCTGGAGAACAATTATAACAGCGGGAGATCTCCAGGTCCCACCTGGAGATTGGCAAACCTAGGGGAAAGTCAGCTGCCTAGCAGGGAGTTGAAGAGAATGGTTTAACAGCTGTTGGCCCAGCCAGCCATAGCAGAGATAAGCAGGAGAGAGTCGTTTTCAGTTTATTCTGACAGGAAAGTGGCCAAGCTGGCTGTGGGCGGGGCAGGGGTTATGCTGAAAGGCTGTGACTGGTCTGAAACGACAGCTTCCACAGCAAGAACCTGGGTCTGGCAGACCCTGCTCTGAAGCGCTAACTGCTATGCCTAGAGTAGCCAACCTCCAGATGGAGCCTGAAGATCACCGGGTATCACAACTGAACTCCATACAACAGATTTCTCCCCCCCCGGAGAAAATAACTGTTTTGGAGGGTGGGCTCTATGGCATTCTATTCAGCTGAGGCCTCTCCCCTCCCCAAACTCTGGCTTCCTTGGACTGGCTTCCTTAGACACAGAACATCCAGGAATTTCCCAACCTGGAGCTGACAACCCTAGTCAGGACTGGCCCCAATGAGTTCCTCACAAAGGCCTGGAAAGGGTTTCCTTCCTTTGTCTTTGTACTGACAGAACCAAGCTTGGTTGCCTACCAACAGCCACTGAGGGAAAAGTTAGTCCCACAGAGGAGCCAAGCAGGAGAAGTGTCTTCATTGGGAGAGACAGCCGTTTGCCAGATATTCTGACAGGGAACAGTGGCTGAAGTGGAAGTGGGAGTGGGCGGGGAAGAGGAGCAGACCCAGCACCCAGCCAATGGCACGCGAGTATTCTTGAGTGGTGGCTGACAGGCCAATGGCTGATGGAGCTGGAAACAGCCAATACACTAAGAGGATTATTATATAGAGATTATAATGGTATAACAATTTATTGCCACAATCTACTCATTCTTCTGATTTTCTAGATTTCCAGCTGGGAATTCAGGATGGGATGTGACATATTTCTGGAGTCCACTGTCCCCAAATATCCCCTGTAGCTGTGGACTAGCTCCTACATACATAAATGCTCTATATTTTCACTGGTCTAACAGCAAGAATTATGTCTGCTAGCTAAGCTCAATATGGTTTACCAATCAATAAAGTAGGGCATTACTGATTAAATAGCGCTACACTCCTTAAGAGTTGGCAGTCTCCTGAAGTATTGTAATGGTTATATAATGATCCCTACCAGTGCGTGGTGCTGTTGCACATCTGAGTGTTTGAGCTGGTTCTGTATTGGTTCTAGTTATTCTGTGGAAGTTGACTGTTTAACTGTAGTAACTTTTTTAAAAAATATATGTGCTGGAAACCTCTTGGAAACCTTTTGTTAAAGCTTGTTCCTTAACAAGTATATTACAGTGTTTCTTAGAATATGTAGAATGCTTCTGTAACTGGATTTGTTAAAAGATGTGTCTTTGGGGACATAAAATGTATAAGAATGGTCTTTCCCATGGTAATTTATTAAGAAAATTATCTTCATTATCTTAATCACCATCAGCCAAGCAGTTATTTCTCCTCCCGGGTTTAATTCAGTGATGATCTGTCAATCCTGTTTTTACTGATGAACAGTCTTTAATCATTGATCTGCATCTGGTTTCTAGACTAGGCTTTACACTTAACTAAAGGTTTTGCTTGGCATATACAAGTGAACAGATGCAACAGTAGCCTGGACTGGTACCCTGAACATGTGGGGAGGGAGAATGGAAGCAAGTGCACCAGTCCTATCCCCTACCTCAGCATGATTGCCTGGTTGTCTGCAGGGCAACTGTACAGAAGTGACCACAGGTATGCTTGTTCCCCATGATTAAGGATTCTGGTTTTGGACCATCATTGATCACAGGTAGGAACAGTTCATATGGCCACTTCCTCGATGCAGTCCTCACTGCAAACAGTCAGGCAATCATGCAGAGACAAGGGACAGAGGCCATCGCTCCCACTCTCCCCATGAGGACTTGTCTATGGAAGGTTCACAACAGATAATGCAAGATGGAGATAGAGAATATAGAGTTATGCTCATTTTTCCTATGCCATAAAGCTCTAATGCAACTTTATTAAGACTATTGATCCAGTCCACGTATAGGATGATTGAAGAACAGTACACTCCTTCTATTGGAATGGTTGTCCTCTTCCACTGAGCACACAGCTTCAGGAGGGATGCACATGGAGTAGGGAGGGAGGTAGGAGACACCTGCCTAGCTAGCCAGATCAGCTGAATCAACCCTGGTGATCAGTGGGGTAACAGATGTCGCAGCCAGATCACTATCACATAGAACTTACCATGTGGCTGAATTTTTGACAGCTGTAGGAAAATCATGTTGTAATTCTGGTAGCAAATCTTAGGCTTCCCTTTTAGTGTGTGATGGCTCGCGGTTTATGACTCTTGTAATGGAAACAGTAATTAAGAAGAAGTAGTATAGGATGATCAGAAGAAAACTAGAGGGTGATAATTACTCTTGACGATTTAACCTGGAAGAAGGGAGAAGGGCTTTGTGATTGCCACATTTTAGTCTTAGATTTCTTTCTTTTTTTCTTCCTGATGGTTTCAATTTTAAAATTCTTGAGCCTTTTTCTACATACCCTGGAGATATTATCAGAATGTTGTGCTCTTGTGCTGTGGTCCATCTGATGGAATAGAGTAGAACTTGAATGGTGACTGTTCAATGGGTGGGAGCAGGAACAGAACGCTGGGACAGAGTGTGAGATATAGGCCTGCATAAACACAGACCAGGATATACACAAACTTTCTGAATGCTCAAGATGTCTTCTTTGTGTAGGTTGGCCCTTGTTGAGATAGGGCAATGGTGTTTGTTGTATGTATCTTATTTCATAATAGAATACGTGGAATGTACACTAATCCTTACAAGACTTCCGTGAAATGATTTTTTTACATTGCCTTTTAAGATAATTGGCAACTGCTAGTCATAGTACCTCCCTCATGGATCACTGCCTTGTTGTGGCGAGGGGGCTTGCATGGTTCAATGAGGCTGTGGGCTATGCCATGGAGGGCCACCCAGGATGGACAGGCCACAGCAAAGAACTCAAACCAAATGTGGTCCACTGGAGAAGGAAATGGCAACCCACTCCAGTATCCTTGCCAAGAAAACCCCATGGACAGTAACAAAAGGCTAAAAGATATGACGCCGGAAGATGAGCCCCTCAGGTCAGAAGGTGTCCAATATGCTACTGGGGAAGAGCAGAGGGCAAGTACGAGTAACCCCAGAAAGAGTGAAGCGGCTGGACCAAAACTGAAAGGACACTCAGTTGTGCATGTGTCTGATGGTGAAAGGAAGGTCCGATGCTGCAAAGAACAATACTGCATAGGAACCTGGAATGTAAGATCTATGAATCAAGGTAAGCTTGACGTTGTCAAAAATGAGATGGCAAGAATGAACATCGACATCTTGGGAATCAGTAAACTAAAGTGGACAGGAATGGGCAAATTTAACTCAGAAGACCATTATATCTACTACTACTGTGGCCAGGAATCCCATAGAAAAAATGGTGTGGCCTTTATAGTCAACAAGAGAGTGAGAAAGGCAGTATTGGAATACAATCTCTCATGCTAGAGATACTGATTCACAGAATCATTACAAATAAAAGGCCTGTAAGTTTAGTCAGAATCAGCACGTCCAGTAATGGAAGTAAACGGGAAACAGCTGGGTCAAGGCAGCAATCCCTAATTAGCCTAGTACGAGGATTGGGGAAGCAAAAAATAAGAATCCAGTCCTAGAGGCAGGAAAGAAGAATTCATGGACTTGCCTGAATACGCACACATCTATGCGTTCCGAGGAAGCTGGGAGACCGGAGGCTCTCGACAACTTGGCAAATGCCAGGAATGCTGTATGTGGCCTTGAAGAAGCCAGGGGCCGCAGCGAGAATCTTCCTGAACTGCTCGCCGTGAGGTATAGTCCGGGTGCAGGAGCTACTTAGAAGACAGCTAGTGTCTGCAAGCAAGTGAATCTTGGCAGTGCTGAGAGACCGGGGAAACCTCCAGGACTCTTGGAATGGGCTAGTAATAACAAACCCTGGAAGGTGTGGCTCAAGTTTTGAGCAAACCCTGAGGCAAGTGGCCAAGCCAGAAGGAGCCAGACTTTCAGGGAGTAGGGATCAACAAATTGTATCTTTATAGTAGCTAGGATAGTTAGGGTCAGTTTGGTCTATTGTCTATTTTATTTTACAACTCCCCCTATTTGTTTCACTTATCTTGAATAAACCTTTATGTTTTATAAGCTGGGAGTCTGAGCGAGTCTTTGGGCAATAGAGGCTGTTTATGTGCCCTCCTCGCCTCTCCTAAGCTGAGCCTGTTAGCCTTTAGAAGTGAAGGGGACTCAGGACATGGGAGCACGCTACTGAAATAACGTTGAGTCTCCAGTTTAAATTGAGGTTCAGACGCAGGGGGCACCTGAAAGATATTGGGGTAACACCCCACCTGGGGGCCCCAGTGCTCTGACAGTCAAACATTTTCGTGATAGATCTCGGTCCAAATCCAAGACAAACCATTCAACATCAGAGTAATCCAAGTCTATGCCCCAGCCACTGATGCAGAAGAGGCTGAAGTGGACCAGTTCTATGAAGACCTACAACACCTCATAGAACTAACACCAAAAAATGATGTCCTGATCATCATAGGGGACTGGAATGCTAAAGTAGGAAATCAAAAGGTAACCGGAATAACAGACAAGTTTGGCCTTGGAGAACAAAATGAAGCAGGGCAAAGGCTAACAGAGTTTTGTCGAGGGAACACGCTGGTCATAGCAAACACCCTCTTCCAACAACCTAAGAGGCGACTCTACACATGGACATCACCAGATGGGCAACACCGAATCAGATTGACTATATAATTTGCAGTCAAAGATGGAGAAGCTCTATCCAGTCAGTAAAAACAAGACCTGGAGCGGACTGTGGCTCAGAACATGAGCTACTCATTGCAAAATTCAGACTTAAACTGAAGAAAGTTGGGGAAACCACTAGGCCATTCAGATTTGACCTAGATCG